>VDFB02089392.1:113661-127894 GCA_007258455.2 Sequoia sempervirens | reverse complement strand
TGCTATATTCTTTCCGATATGCATTATATAAAAAAAATGCACAAATATTAGCTGCTCATAGTAGGGAAACCTACTAAATTTTTTGGGATAAATTTTTAGTCCTTGTGGAAGCTGGCCATTAATACCTTGACAATCTTCATGAAGCATATAAGGTTAAACAAATTAACAACGACAATCATTGTCAATTACAACATGAGTAAACACAACACAATATAAAAATATAAATTCAAAATATATCATATATGATAGATAAACAATTTGATCCCCATGTATAACATTGATAATTAATTCTGTATTATATTCAACTTCCATAGGTGATGTGACATTTTTCAGGGTTTTGATGTAGTCTCCTCTTTTCCATTGAAAAGATGTTTTTCACTAGTTCGATACTTATGATTTCTATGGAGGAAGTGCCTATACTAATCAAACACCTTCTTTCCTAAACTTGTTGAATGACGAGATTTCATCTTTGGACCACAAATTGGACATGCAAATTTTTCTTTTGTTTGAAGACCTGCAAGATGATATATAATTGGATTAAATATGTCAATTTTTATAATTATATATAATGAATAGATTATTTTAAAAAAATTCATGATATCTACTTCATCAAATTAAATATTGTTAAAGTGCAGTCGAACGTTATAACATACCACAAAATGTGTTAGCCCTCAAGAATATGAATTGTCCATACAAGCATTGCATGGAATTGAAATTGTCTTTGTCCTAATGGTCTCGAGACGCCATACATAGTGACGCCATTCCATAACTTTAGTAACTCGTCAATAAGAGGCTCGATATATACATTCATATCTTTAACTTGGTACTTACCTAGTCGAATGAACATAAACATTACATAATTATTATAACCATTTTACTGCAATATATATAAATTAATGTACATGACTATTGAATGAAAAAAATATAAGTCATTATGCAACAAACAAGACAAATGAGATGCTACTATGTTAAAGAAAATTGATGTAAACAAATACTTGAAACAATCATTGACAACATTATGTGCTTCCTCTTTATTGACATCCATGGAGGAATGTTATTGTTGATAACAAAAATAGGCCACACTGAGTAAATAGATCTCAGCTCTCCAAATAGATTGACACCGTCCGCTCCCAATGAAAGCTTGAGATTATGAGGTTCTTCTTTAAAGTGTGGCCATTTTTCCTCTATGTCCCTAAATGCAGAACCATCTACAGGCATTCGAAGAATGTCATCTTCACTTCTATTTTGTGCATGGTAATCCATCAATTGCTCTAAGCTTTTGCACCTAAATAATCGTTGCATACGTGGAATAATGAGAATATAATGAAGAATCTTGTGAGGCACCTTTTTTGTTACTTGATCTATTTGATATCTATTGATATGACATTTCGGGCATTCTGTTGCAAATTCATGTTGCTTATGATATATAATATGATCATTGGGACATGCATCTATTGCTTGATACTCCATTCTGATATCTTTCATAATGGCACATAAATCTCGGTATGAGCGAGGTAAAATATTTGATGGTGGTAAAAAAAATTCACCAATCAATCTACAGCAAAAAATAATTTGTTCATATAAAGAATATTAATGGTACATATTTCATCCTTTATTTACTAGTGATGAACTAACAACAATTAAAATAGATGAAAAAAGATGACATTTATGACATACCTTAACATCCATGAGATTGCTATGTTTGATAAAACATTCATAACCTTAAAGTTTAACAACAATACACAAAGAAAGAGAGAAGAGTTGCTCGCAGCCTTCTAAAGGCTCAGATGTCTTGTCGGCACAGTAAATCATGAACATCATCAAAGTCATCTTCATCATCATGATCACCGCCACTAAATGTGCGCGACAAATGGTCTGCATTCATCATCTTCAACTATGTTTTCTCGGGCGATGATCATCTTCTTCCATAGATCATTAACTTCATCTTTGATATTCATAGCTCCATGTTCATCTACTTGGTAAAACCACATTCTCCCAGGCCGCGGATAATCCATTCATCTCTAGGCTCCCCACCTTTATAATAATGATAGACACAAATAAACCATGATCATGATCGCGATTATATATATATATATAAATGTTAAAACGATATAAACATTTACAAATTCAATCAATATAAAGACATATAATGAACAACTTACCAATGGACGATAATCATGCCCCCCTTCAACGTGACCATGTTGCCTACAATATTTCTTAGCTGTTGTGATTAAAAGTCTTCTCATCTTTAAGCCCTTGCACTATTGTAGCGACAATAACATTTCCCATCACCTCTTTTCAATCTAGCCCATAATCTATCAAGTGTCTTTTCATTTTGTTCTGGACTAATATTATCTGACATAATTTTTCCTTACCAAGCTTGACTATTTAGATCTTCAAAAAATATCAAACTCACACTCCAATAATTTTTATTCATAGACATGTAACATAATCTAATAATTCTGATATTTTACACCAAAAAAATTTGGCATGCAACCACCCCTGCAAAAGAGAAGATAGTCTCAAGTTAATGACCCCAAAAAACACTTTACAATGCTAATTCCAAAACTTATTAAATTCTGATTTTACTATGATTTCCAACCGCTAAGACTCCTAAAATCATAATATTGAACTTGATCACAAAATCTTCTACAACAATGGAGGTAGCGAGCTAGTAAGAGCAAGTGACCCATTCCTAAGGAGCAACAAGTCAGAATCATCATTGCTAATGTCAATACCGATTTATCCTTTTAGTTAAAGATGCAATGTGTCACTTATTATGACGAGCTTATCCCTAGGGCCCTCAACATTGAGAGAGCCCTAATAAAAAACAACAGAAACATTGGTAAGAGCATGATTAGGGTACAAACCCTAGGCCTCCGTAGAAACATAAACAATAACTATAGCAGATTAGTGAGGTTCCAATACCAGAAAGATTGAGACAATGTAGGTAATAACAAAATCTTGCAATCTAAAGATTGTAGCCAATAACAAGCACACTATGTAGCTTACTAACATTTGTAAATGCAATCTACGGTAAGAAGAATGACAGTCACTTGAGATGTGACAGTCAAAAATAGGCTAAGTAGTGACAAGATAATAAAGCTCAAACCTTGCATAGTAAAGTGGAGATTTTAACAGTGAGTTTCCTTACCCCCTTGCTGACCTTAAGGGTTTTTAAATGTTTTTGGTAGTGTTAGACAAGGAAAATGCAATCAAAGGGAATGACTGGGTCTAAATGAAGTAATAGTGGTAATCATAGGTTCAATGTTTCTTCTTATCCATTAATGTATAATGGAGGTAGTGGATTACATGTTTGAGCAGTGTTTTGAGAATCATCAAAGATGGGAAAATAGTGAATAATACCTTGTGGACCGTGAAGTAGTGTCAATAAGGTTGAAGGATCTTAAGATCTACAATACCATGAAATAATGAGTCTTTGTAGTAAGTAGGTAGCCTATAGGGCATATTTGATTTTTATATGAAGGATGCCTCATGAAAGGAATCTTCAAGTGATAGTGAGCGAGTCAAGCTGAGATTGCAGTTGAGGGTGCAATACCCAGTCTTAAAGCAAGTTAGCAAAGCAGTAAATGTGCAAGAAAATTGAATCGTACACAACAAACAATTCACAATGTTATCTTCCATAATGCCTTGAGTTTTAAGACAAAAATCTCATTGTATCTTCATGATGAAAGTGGTGAGTTTAATGGTCAATCAATGGCAACCATAATTTTAAAACATGCTATTGTGCTTATGGAGGCAACATTTTAAGCAAGGCAGTGAGTGGTGGTTTGGAACAATGGCAGGTATGAAGGACTTGCTTTATATGCATACTATGTAGTCTAGCTTAAGACAACATTCTTAGAAGAGATTGAAGGTGGATTATGGAACTCAAGGATTACCATGAAAAGGATTAAAGAAAAGACTGAGATCTATTTAAAATCCACTGTCATGAAGATATTAAAGATGTCACATGCAAAAACCTAGTAGCTGGAGTAATGAATACAGTGCCAAAGAGGATAGTGTGCTGGGGCAGATTTAGGAGATCTCCACATTATCTAATTACAGGGAAATACATCATTTATTTATTTTTTTAATTAAAAGAAATCATTCTAAACCCTATATAGGATACATTGATATTTCAAAAGCCTCTGAAGGAATTTCAGATTATGCAAATATATGTCAAGTAACATTCATAAGGTTTAAAAAATCTTGATCTCTCTAGAATATCCCATTAAACATGGGTTGTGCTTGAATGCACTACATAATTGATATAACACAACCACTCTGCATATCAACCAGAGTTATAGGCTCTTTATTGCAGCAAGAGGTAATCACTCTTCGATCATGCTATAATTGCATCCTATTCTGTTAAACTTGAGACAACCTAAATGCACCCAATGATGATTGACACCTACATTATACAACTTGAATTAACTACATTATATGAGTGCCTCCATTTCTATCACAACATAACCACTTTAAACTTGGGTCACACTTGAATGCATCCTATATTTGTTATAGCACAACTGTGCCACATGACCAATACAGTTATGGATCACATAATTACAGTCACAAGAATCTGTTCCTCCGTTGTGATCTTATGGTGATTCCACACAACAAAATCTGGACATGAAATTCTCAAAACCCTTAACCTCTATAAATGAAATCTGATGAGATGTTGCTTTCAAATATGATTTTCAAACCTGGAACTACAAATCTGACTTCACAACTGAATTCTGTAAAAAGACAATGACTACCCTCAACCTGGCGATATCTTCTTGAATTTTTTTTGATTTTTCCCAAGAAAGTAATCCTTAGTTCTCCACAAACTATCTCAAGTAGAGCAAAACAATGTCGCAATAAATCAGGCGCGAACTCACTTTTCTTTATGTCGGCCACACTTTTATTTTTTTTAATTTTTCATGTTTGTCGAAAATTCGATGAAAATAATAGCCGACATTTTGACGAACCCCATGTTCGTCGAAATTTCGACAAACGTCGGGGACAAACTTTCAAAAATTTGGAAATTACACATCAAATTTTACAAGCACCCGACGAACATCGAATTTTACATATTTCGTCAGACAGTTTCATCGTATTTTGCAGTCAAATGTATTAGTGACGTCTCCCATTTCTCTAGTTTGATTGGCCCCCTTTTCTCTATACATTCATTTTCAAAGCTACTGCTTGATTTGGGAAGTCCCATGCGTTTATTTTCAGAGCCCATGGTTGACCCAGAAAGTCCCATTATTTTTAGACAAACATGTATTACATTTACGTTTTCACCAACGGTCCAGCAAAAGCTTGGTGCTTGCACTTACATTTGTATTTGTACTATGTAATAATGTGACATTATCATTCAGTTGCAATACAACAAATGGTTGTGCTATTAAAAATCAATTGATGAATCTATTCATATCAGTTTTTTTTTCCTTTAAGAAATTATTTATTTATGAAATAATTGCATGCAGATTTAAAACTTAAAAGTAAAACATAAAGCAATACAAATACTAAAGTTAAGTACTCAAATTGATTAAGTTGGTTTTTTGGTTTGCATGAATTGTGATTATCACTATAGTAACCCAACCTCACACGTGACACGTGTGAGGTGTACATAGGGACATGGATGGTAGTGGTACTATTGGCAACACTGTTGGCCCATAAATAAAGATAGTGAGCACAACTCAAATATTTTTTTGAAGGCTAAAGGCTATAATATTGACTCTCGAGTGAAATGTTTAAATTTTCATAAGGGTTTTTATTTTGTAGGGTTAATAAGGATTCAAGAAGAAGATGATCTGGTATTATTGGGGATACTCTAAATTCTCCTTCCTCCAGTTATGTAGTTACAGAGTAAAAGACCAATTTCCTTCAAGTTTAGAATGGGTGGAATTGGAAAGAATTTGATTTGGTTGACCAGACTTCTTAGATAGGTTTTGAGCCAGGATGGGGAGCTCTGATGGAGATATGTGCTCTCCAAGTACATGGAAGCAACAAGTAGAAGATGGGAGTAGTTTTACAACCCCTCATCCTCTGCATGACTCTAATTTTCAAAGGGGATAAGTACTTTTTGTATCTTTAACAACTCCAATTTCCCTCGTTTGATTTCCCCCCCTTTCCCCATGAATATTTTTTAGAAATCATGATTGGTGGTGGCCCTCCTCCATGCATTTATTTTTAGAAAATAGAGAGTCAGGACTCAGAGACCATTGCAGAAGCTTGGCACTTGCGCTTATATTTGTGTTTGTACTATGTAATAATGTGAAATTGACAATTGTCATTCAGTTGTAATAAAAATAAATGGTTGTGCTATTAATGTGATTATGTGACATTGTAATTCCTTTTATTAAGTTCTTTGCAATGTTAAGTGTTACTGTGCTATTAATGTGACATTTTAATTCATTTTATAAAGGCATTGATGTGAATTCTAGTGCATTAAAGGTTGAAAACAAATTTAAAACACATGTTTACTATTTATAATATATATCATAAATTACTCAACCGTTCGATGAACATTTGATACATGTATGGCTGTAGTTGCATTCTAGAATGAAATGCATGAAGTGCTAGGGTTGCAAACCTAAACGTTCAGAATCACCATATAACTGTTAGATTTACAAAGATCAATGGTTTAGATTCTTTAGAATTTGTTGTCAATACAAGATTGAAAAAAGAACTTTCAGTTTATATTGCTAAGTGATTTTATTTTTAAGTGAGAGGGTCAGCACATGGGGAGATTTCAGTCTTTAGTTTGCTCATTGTAGTGCACTGCGACACCACCCTATTTTGGGTTCCACAGTTCCACTTCCGACAAAGCCATTCCAGAAACCCAGTTTCCACGATTGTTGACATTAATATTTCCAAGAATCAAAAGTCAGGTAAGTGAAAGAATTCATGTGGCTACGTTTCATCGTTGGATGTTTCTTAAAATCTTATTTTGTCAAACTTTGAAGTTTGGGTTTAGGGCTGAGAGACTTAAGAATTAAGAAAAATTAAGGACTAATAGGGAATTCACAGTTTCACAATGTATAAGCATGTCTACCAGCAGTACCACTAGAGCAATGTCAGATAAATAATACATTATGCAAAATTGCTTAAAACCCTAGGTTTCACTAATGAATACCATGATATTTATGATCCTGAAACCTATGGTAGGTGTACCTCAGAACTTATATTTTCATCTGAGAATAAGGCCTCAAAGAAAATTCAAGTTAATAGTATCAATACACTGTGGGTAACTGGATTAGGGCGCATGATGTTACATGAAGTTTTCCCTTGCCCTTAATTTATCATGGTCCGTTCCCAAAATTATGATGATAACAAAAGAGCAATTGTTAATAAAGATAGCAAAGAAGAATTGTTATCCATTAATGCAGAAGAACTTGGAAAAGTGTTGGGGTTTACATTTACAACCAAAGGTGAAGAATTTGGAAATGTCCCCATTGACCTAGAAAAGCTTGCTAGTGATTATGAAGTAGTGGATGAAATGGAGAAAAAATATTTCTTAAACAAAATAGTTTAGGATAGAAACAAATTGAAAGGTGATCATAAGCCTCCTTATGATTTGGAAATTTTTAAACCATGGGTTCAGGATACTATTTCCATGCTAGCATTTTTCCTCGGACTAGATAGCAATTTGGAAGTGGGTGCATGCCTCCTTGAAATGGTGTATAATATCCATTATGGTGTTCAACATGTCAAATATAAATTTATTGAGCACATTGTAGAATCCATGCATAAACAATTTTTAATGATTAAAGGAGGTTCCACCAAGACATTTAGGTTCACAACCTACTTGTGCTATCTTTTTCTATTGAAATTTAGAGGAATGTTTCAGACCAACAAGCTTCAGATTCGGCCCTATAGTAATCCTGAGGAAAATAAAATAGCTCCAGTATATGAATGGACCACTGTTATAAGGATGCATGATTCTCAAAGGAACTACAGTAATTTTGTAGACTACTTTTTGGCTCCATTGCATCAAGAAATTACAAATAGTCCAATGCCTAGATTTCCTATGTCATGTAGAAATTGCATTCAACTAGGAAAAGAAATACAATTGGCTGATTGGTACTTAATGGAAAAATATATTGTGCTAAGATTTTATGGATCGAGAGTACAACCATACAAACTTCCAATGCATGTGATAGAAAAGGTTTTTGCTTTGGAAAATGCAAGGCAGATGCAAAGTACTGATGAACTACAATTTACTGGTCAGCAAAAGAAGACCTTATTTCCTTCTTTACCTTTTTCATGTGCAGGGATCACATTCGAGAGAAAAGCATTTAGTGTGGCACATAATCTTTTGATTTTTTTTGATTTTGATGTTATTTGTCACTGACAGTATGATCCGTGTGACAACATTAAATCAATGATTGTCTTAATAAGAATGATGCAAGTAGTATTCAACATGAAAGTAAACCTTTGCTCGAAAACTTGGAAACAATGATTCTTGGGATGAGGTCAAAATTGCAATGGAGAAAAGTGCTACTGAGAATGGTATTTCTTTTGAGCAATTGTTAGCAAAAATTATGGCATTGCATCGAAAAAAACTTAAGAGGTACAACAATTTTTATCAAAAAAGTGCTAAACCATGTAGTAGAGTAAAAATTCCAGGTTCTCTAGAGAAGGAAGTTATAGAAAAAAATTGGTCATGATAAAAAATTACTGCCTTTTGGTCTATGAGGAAGGAGCTAGGTGAACCAAGAGCTCTTGCAGAGTATGGAGATAATGAAGAAGAAAATGAGTTTAGAAAATTGTGGAATATAGAGCATCTAGATGAACAAGAAGATAAAGAAAGTGATCATGAATCTAATGATGATAGGGAAGAAGGAAGCCATGTCAATTTCAAACTTGGTTTAAGTGAGACCACAAAAGAAGCATATACTACTGGAGCAACCATAGCTAAAAAAATGGGTTATGAAGGTGGTCCTTTGGGATCCCAAAGACAAGGCCCTTGGACGGTAATAGATGTAGAGCATAGAAAAGCAAGTGATTTTTTTGGCCTTGGAATTGGAGGTGAAAAAGTAGACCTAGGGCATACAAGACAATTTGTTAGAGCTTCAAATCCTCATCCTCATGGTCAGACATAATCACAACTAGGACATGCCCATGGTAGAGAGCTTAGTGCAATTGGCATTGCCTTTGGTGGCCATGGTATGGGTAGTAGTACTAGTAGTGGTCAACATGTGTTACATCAACAAACTACACACAAGAGGACAACAATACAATATACCATAGAAACACTAGGTGATCAAGGCATACAGAAGAGGCAAAGGATTTTGATAGGTCCAAGTCATACTACCAGTGGATCCACCACAAAGGAGTTATTTCCAAGCACCCCCCAGTCCCAGTTAGTCTGGTTACGAAATCATTAGCAATTGCAAGTACTACTACTCCTATTCCTTCACAATTCAAGCATTCCATTGTTCCTTTGTCTCTAGGTTTTGATTTCATTGAAGAGTTTAAAAAGAAATCAGACATGAATAAAAAAGAAAAGAAGCAACTGATGGAGAGTGCATCTGCTGTAACTTCAGAGCCTACCACAACCATGGTATTACCCACATTTGACACAAATAAAGAAATCATGGAGTACACATTTCTTGTTCCCACAGTTCAAGACAAATCGACAAATCAAATGGCTCGATTTGAATTATAAGTGAACAATATTCAATTGGATTTTTCTAGACTCATAAATACTGATAAAATTAATGTATCAAAGAAGAACAATGAATTGGTGTACACATAATTTCTAAAGAAAGAGAGAAAAAAAGGTTGTAGACTCAAATTGAAAAGTTACAGGAAGACCTAGCAAAGAGGAAAGCAACAAATAACAAGATCAATGAATTATAAAAAAGAATAAAAAAATCTTCCTCTACATCAACAAGAAAAGAGGATAAACAAAATGAGACTGGAGTGAATGAACTAAAGAAAAGGCTAGATGAGAGCAACAAGAAATATGATGAGGAAAAATCCACTTCAGAAAAACTAAGAGTAAGCATTACGAATGGAAATACATATATAGTGGGAACAAAAATTGGAGGAGAGAAAAAGAAATGAAAGATTCGTGGTAGATGTGATGAAAGCAAAAAATGAAATTGAGACTTGTCAAAATAAGTTATTTGCATTTTGTAGAGAGACAATGAGCCATATGAAACAAAAGATTTGGGATGAAATAATGCAAAGAATTGATTAGTTGTGTGACACATTTCAATTGATTGATTCTATCAAAAAATATCATAATAAGCTCAAAAAATATTTAGTGCACAACAAAAATGTGTTAGCATTAGAGAAATCTAAAAATAAATTCAACAAATAGTCTACAAAGCCAGTGACAATGTTTTGAAATCAAAAGGGATTACTAATCGACTTGCTACATCAATGACGTTGCCATCTATCGTTGAAAAGTGTTTGAGAATGCATGAAACAAAGGAATATTTGAATTTGGTTGTAGACAAGATGAAGAAGGTAGACGAAAAGTTAAGGAACTTCACATAATTTGGTTTGCCAGAGGGTTTTGAGACAAATGAGCGATTCATATATTGGAAATAATGATTTCAGAAAGAAGATGGAGGATGCAATGAAGATTGATTTGGGCCAATTTCCTCAGAACCTAGATGTGGTTAACTACTTGGATTCCATCAAACCATTTCTAACCTTGAATGTAAAATTGATTGAAGAATGCAAGACAGGTTCCAATTTGAATCATGAATTGTTAACAAATCTTCAAGTCAAACAATCAGTTAGAAAAAATGACAATTCCACCACCTGAACAGTGAAAGTTGCTAGAAAAGGTGTTGCAGTGATTTGATTTTTGATAATATAGGTTTCCAAGTTCCAACTCAGCTCCATGCAGAGTTGTCTTTGCTCCAACTCATACTTCAGTAATGTGTCGATGTTAAATGATAAATTATCTGTATTATTTATTTTTTCATTTGAAGAAAAAGTACGATAGTGGTTTCAACTACTAGATACACTTCAAATGATTGTTGATGTTCATTGTTGTATATGCTACTAAGGCTATTGCTAATATGTTATTAAGCATTGAGCTGAGTGATGAATCGCTTAGTACATGTTCAAGTTTTACTTTTAGTACAATTAAAATATGAACTATAAGGTGACTTTAATTCTAGGCATCCATAATCTTAGTTAAATTGCATTACAATTCACAGATCGATACTCAATCTCCATGACTTGTACTAATTATTAGATCCACTAAACAATTATATGAATTCATGCTTTAGTCAAGGGACTTTAACTGGTTCATTAAACTAGATCCAGAATTAAAACATACATCAATGCATAATGACAAAGAATATAAATGACATGTTGTGGTTACTATAACTCAAAGTCGTGGTTTTGGTGCTTTTCCTAACCTTAGTTGCTAGTCCTCAGAGATTTATAATTTATAACCTTATCGGTTACTAGTCATCATAGTTTTATAATTTATAACCTTGTTATGGAGTTCTAAATTTTCATAACTTCCTGATTACCTGAGTTCGTTCACTTTGTTGAGTTGCAAACTTGCAAGTCTTTCTAGTTTCTTGGTCATCTTTGTAGTCGGTGGGTCGAAGGTTTCGAAAACTTTGAAACTTCAGACTTTGGTTCTAAGGTTCCTAGTTTCAGTGATCATGTGACATTATGGACTTATGTAAGGACTAAACTAGAGTTTCCTTTTGAGGAATTTCCTAAAGCATGCATGTTTCAAGGTATCTTTTCGAGGAATAAAATTGAATGCCACATTCAATGCACTTCCTATCAAAAATAATGACATAAGTGTGTGGCAAAGTTTTACTCAGAAATCTAGCTTGCATTCTCATTCTTTGACAAGGCCAGTACTTCTCAAGTGCAAACATTCTTTTTACTCAAACATTTAGCCTGCATTCTCATTCTTTGCCAAGGCTAGTACTTTTGAGGTGCAAACATTCTTTCTCTGCGAATTTGTATTTTGCGCTCATGCAAAGTGAACAGACGGTTGACGTAAGGGATATAAAGTTCAAAACTTTTAAGTTAGAAGAATTTTGGGCATGCTTGGAGAGGGACAACAAGTATGAGCTAGATATAAAACTCTTAGAAAGTGAGCTAGCTCGGGCTGGAGGGTTTCCAGAAGCTGTGTTGAATGTGGACCTGATAAGTGCATGTGTAAGAAGGTACATTTTGCAAACACGAGAAATTAAAGCCGTGGACGGGATTGTAATTGTAGAAATTTCTCTTGAAGTTGTTTCCCGATTACTGGGGATTCCAGAAAGGGAACCTCTAGAAGACATGTTTGTTGTAGTGGTAGGTGAATTTTTCAAAGCAAATAAAGATTGGTGTAAGAACTCCATGGCCAAAACCTGGTTGAAGACTGAAAGGAAAGGTAAGTCGCAACTGCCAAATAAACTTAGAAGATTGCAATTTAAGGGAGAAATTGTAGTGCTATTGCTTTATTGCACTGCGTTGTTGGGAATGCACAAGTTGAGTTATTTGAGGATTGGATGTACCGGTTTATCTTGACAATTTGTGATGAGAATATTTTTATTGACTGGGCTGAAGTTATTTGCTTCCATTTGAATGAGCAATTAATTAATTTCCATAAGACTGCTACTTTTTGTATGTGTTCTTGCCTAACCTACATTGTAGGTAGTCAAAAGTCCTTTTGGCCAGGGTTGGAGCCGCAAGGAACCCCAACTTCTGATATGCATGTGTATAAACGCTTTCCTTAGTTCACTAAAAAATTTGGAATGGATGATTTTTGTCATGTTAATGATGCATTTTTAATGGAGGCCATGAGGAAGCTGGATGGAAATCTAGAAATGTGCCTTTCCCCTTAATCCATTTCTCTTTTATCAAAATATGGGAGTTTTTATATCCAATTTGATAAGTTTTCGTATCTGAGAATAGGGGGTTTTGAGAAAGCCCCATTGAAATTACCTTGGTATCCTAAAGATTTAATGATATTTTTGGAAGTTTGTTGACAAATGGAAATAGTTAATATTAAGTATACAAACATGGGGAAGGGTGATCCCACAATAGTGGTTTACAATTTTTGGCCAAATTGGACACTGAAACAATTTTTTTAAACTAAATCTGCACTTTCGAGCACCTATAACGACTAAAACGTGAGGAATTTGAAGATGATGAAAACTAGAGTTTCTTGAAATTTTGTCTATAGATTCAAAATATATTTTTTTCAAAATTTTTGGAATCAAATTGCACTTCTTTTTCCATCTCCCTCAAAAACTAGTTTTTTTCAGAAAACACCATTTTTAAAAAGTGATGCTCATCGTATAACACAACTTTTTTTCCATGAAGGATAAAATTCTAATTCTTTAAAATTTAGATTTTTAACTCTAATATCTAGTGCTTCCACTTAGATAGTTTTTTATTGAATATTTTTTTAATCAAGTTTCCAGTCAAACCAGTGTTGGAGACATGTGACTATATAATCATTAACATTTTTGTATGTATCGAAATTCAAATTTTTTTTGTGTGTTGGATCAAAGGTTTCAATATTTGGTGCCTCATATTTTTAATTTTTATTTCATATAGTACATTTATTTTTCATGTGTAGAACAAGGAACTTGATTTTGGTGAAAACCTATATTCACAAGAAATAAAAAAGTAAATATAATAATAAAATTAAATTTATTTAAATTTATAATTTTTGGAAAGCTTATAATAAGGACTACATACTTACAAAATATAAATTTTAAGTAAATTAATTTGATACCCCAAAATTTAAATCAAAAGTGGTTTTTTATCAACATTTTGATAAGTGTAAAGGAGACTCCGTTATAGGTATGGTTTAAAACTAGCGGGGTTCTATCCAATGGGGTTTGATGTAAGGTAGTTTGATCAAACCATTTTCAATTGAAATGTTTTAAATGGAAATTTTTAAGGCTTTAATCGTTATAATTTCTAAAAATATGTGATTTCAGCAAAAATCAGTTCCTCCCAAAAATTTATGGAATCACTTGGAAATGAGGGTATGCCTTCCCATTGGAGAACCCTTCTTTTTTGTGCAAAACAAACCAGATGGCCAAGGGAGCTAAAGGATTTCTCAAAGAATATAACCTCAAAAAAATTTCTATGAGAGATAGATTTGATAGTAAGGGTTTTATGAAGCAGAATCTCTATGGAGTGAGCTCATATTGGCATCACCCATCTATCAAAGATTTTTGGGAAGATTGTGTCGATGAGAATGAAGTTTTGAGAAGAGATTATATGAGGCTAATGCTAAAATAGATAT